>WNNJ02001597.1:0-23083 GCA_012934845.2 Pomphorhynchus laevis | reverse complement strand
TTCATAACAATTAATATGCATACCCGGAGGCTCTTTGGACACAATCTCATGTTGTTGCCGAATAAAATGTGCATTTTTATATTGTAAGTAGTTATAATCAAGAGTTGATTATAAACTGCGTAAGTTTATCCTTACACAGTTCACTTCGATTCGTTAAGGTTATACTAGGGCCCGTGGTAATTTACGCTCTACTTTTAATTTTTCCGATTTTCCGAGTATCAACTGTAAGCAATTAGTTGCATGTAAGATGTCCTTGGCATATCTCCCCAAACCATTCCACGCCTATTGTAACAATCACATCGATTAAACTCCTATCAGTAGACTATCGACAAAATTTTCGTCTCCCTGGAACATTATCATTCAAACAACATACTGAACAATTTACTACTCAGCTCTTTGCAATCGACCATAAACTATCATCAGTCTCAAATACATTTAAATCACTATGACAAACCTCATTGAAATAAAAGACAATTTATTGTCTTCGCCTACATGCACGGGTATCACGATCCCATGTATTATAATCCGTATTCCTTTCCACGACCGTTCGAATTATTGCCGCTGTAAATTTTGTCACATTCAATATCCACCTATTTCTCATCTATTTCATTGCCTGTCCTTTACAAATTTTCACTCAAGCGAATTGATTTGCTAGCTACTGACCTTACTGACAGCCTTGACCAAAACAAACTAATCTCAATGCAATGGTTAAGCCAGGCATTCGAGCAAGTGACCGGTAATTTAAATCACAGCAAATAACTTTTGATTTCATGAATGCTTTCGTTTTGTATTTTATTATTTATGTATATTTCCATTTTTATTTTTCGCCCCATATAGAAAGGCTACAGTGGCATGATAAATATTCTCATATTATTTATATTTTCGTCGACATTTTTAAAGTTTTCGATAATATCAACCGTCAACTTTTAATTCAAAAACTTAATTTTCAATATTGCATACCCGGAGGCTCTCTGAACACAATCTCATGTTGTTGCCGAATAATGTGTGCATTGTTAGTCATGTTTCTTTCTCCACTCCAATCACTCAACACAAAGTAGTCCTGCAAGGTCTACGTCGAGAACACGACTGAACAGAAGGTCAATAGACCGTATGTATACAAGAGCGGTGACGGTGACTAGTTGACAGCCACGTTCACCAGCAGCTAACTGCGATATCGGCAAAATGGCACAAGGCGTTTGTTGAAGAGTGTTCACGAACTCAGACATTTTTGTTCTTTCGAATTAGCGCTGTCTCTATTATAGTAATAATAAAAAGTTTGAAAATAAATAATATTATTAGATAAAATCTTATATAATTATTTATTATTTATAATTATTTATCTTTATTTTAAATTTATATATAATATAAAATTCGTAGAAAATTTATTAATATTATTAATTTTTTACTGCTTAAGAAACTTGATTAAAAATTTTTTCACTGCTTAAAAAACTCTTACAATATAAAAAACATACAAAATAGCGAAAAAACATATACGACGATCTTACAACGATCTATATAAAGATTTAAACGACGATCTTACAACGATCTATATAAAGATTTAAACGACGATCTTACAACGATCTAAACGACGATCTTACAACGATTTAAACGACGATCTTACAACGATCTATACAACGATTTAAACGACGATCTATACGATGACCTTGCAACGCTCTATAGAACGATCTTACAACGATCTATACGATGATCTTACAATGATCTATATAACGATCTATTCAACGTTTTAAATCATATTTTGGTATTGAGAGATATACGTTTCAGATTATTCTGGGATAAAGATTTCTTTTGTAATAACTACTTACAATCTACGTATTAAAATTCATTATTAAGTAGTCAATGGGACGTCCTAAAAAGTCTAGCTCAAATAAGATGAATTATGATTATGATTCTGATTCTTCCTTCACCCAGCTGGAAGTTGGATATGACAATGATGATTGTGATGTTTGGACAGTACTGAAGGTTAAATCGTCCAGCATGTCCAAGTATCAGAGTGACAAATTCATCTGCGGCTTCTGCTGTGCATTGACCCACCTTAAAGCATCTCTCCCGATGGTATATCCAGGATTATCGGAGTCTGTTGTACCTGACAATGATGTTGCAATCATTACAATTTCCCCGGACGCCGATCTTAGATCTAATGAGCATGACCAAGATAGACTTGTATTACCTGTAGAAGGAAAAGATAATGCTTATATTTCAACGAATTCGTGTACATCATGCAAGTGCAACATCCCTAGTTAACCGGTGTCCGATTGGTCAAACTCGAGTAGGGCATCCCATACTCACGCAAGAATTTTCTCACTACATTGTCCCAACCGCTTTGTTAGACAAAATGGCAACCCTGAGTTTGTATTGGAATCTAGCACTATTGCAATTGGACCTTGTGTCACTAGCACGATATATTCAAGTCCAACAACATGATCTATATGCGATGATGCAGCAACTTACCCAAATAAGTCTACGACTGATGCAGCAACTTACCTAAACAAGTCTACGACTTCTGACTCTCCGTTGAGTATTGTCGCTCCTGCGGCAAGTTATCCGGCCCAGCAACCTGACCGGCCCGCACGTTCGAACAACGTAAGATGTACGAGGGCTAACCTAAACAGATTAAGATGTGTAATTTTCGCTAATATCAACGAGTCCAAATCTGTCATTTCCCAAAACCGTGTGAATGACGAGTTCTTTCAGTGAGAAAGATCTTGCCTAGTATTTTTCTAGATGGAAAGGAACATTTAGCAGCATACTTGGAAGTATTGGTCCTTCATAGAATCGGTAAAAAGTATGAGAATGGTAGAAATTGACTGCTTCGATTGGTCTGTGCTTCCAATGATCAAGCTAATATAATCCTTAGTAGAGCTTATAGACTAATGAGTAATTCTGTACGAATATATAAGGATCTGTCGGTTTAGGAGTGCAAACAACTATCTCTTGCTAAAAAAGAGCTAACGATATGCGTCAACAAGGTGTAAATGACTTCTGTATCCGAAATTTTCAGGTTGTCCGACGACGTCCATTTGTACGTTGGGAGAAGTTAATCCTAAATACTCACGGTGTAGCGTCTTAGGTGACTAAATTTCATTCCATGGTGTCCTGCATAAGACTTCAAAGAATAGTAGTAGACATCCCCTGAAATTGCATGTTCTAACGTTCGCAGCTTTGTCTCAAAGTTTGATGAGTTTAGTTGTTATTTGTCTCACAGCAAAATGTCGATTTTTGCAATTACTGAAACTTGGCTACACATTGGAATTAGTGATGCTTGTGTTGCCATCCCAGGCTTCTCATTATTTAGAACAGACCGACATGATAAATGTAGAGGTGGTGGAGTTGCCTTTTACGTCGCTAAGAGAATTATCGTAAGGAACTCAATGTCATATTGCGTCGGACGAATGGAGTTACTTTCTTTAATGATAGAATCAGGTGACATCACCATGACCATTTGTGTATGCTGTCGTGCTTCACACTCATTATGCTTAACACCCAGTTTAATTGAGTATCTTACTGATCTCACAAAGTCGTCCAATTTTATCCTTCTTGGTGACTTCAATATTCCAAATATAACAGGGAATACTCCATTCGAGTGTCATCCAGGTGGATGCCATTTAGACAACGAATTATAGAACCTTTCGTTGGTGATCTATCGTTTATACAACACTTAACTCAGGCAACCAGGTTTATGGGACATAGTTCTTCCCTGCTAGATTTAGTTTTTAGTAAATCTCTACTAGATGTCCATGAAATTCAATATGATCCTCCCATAGGTCTTAGTGACCATCTTGTCATTAAGTTTACTTCTAGTGCTCTTGTCAATGTCTCCCCTGCCGAAACTAAACATCTGAAACGTAACTGGTACAAAGTGGATGTAGATTTATTACGTACGCTCGCAATTAGAACGGGTCTTCACAATAGTGACATTACCCATGTCCGTGATTGGGATACGTTATCAGCTTCCCTCAAATATATCACAGACTTTGTCGCTCCATTGAAACCCTTACAAACCTCGCTAAACGCAAGCCTGCTTGGTTTGACGATGAGTTAGTGGGACTTTTAAGAAAACGGAATAAACTCTTTAAATCATCTCTGAATAATCAGGCACTTCGGTTAGAATATCTACAGTATCGTCGTCGCTTCAACTACATGAAATTGTTGAAGAGGCAAAAGCACGAATCGAAAATCCTGGCATTATATAAAGTTTCTTCCAAGCCGTTCTAGAACTATGTAACTAAAAGTAGAAAAGTTATTTCATCACTTTTGACCTATGACTGGAATATTGCGAGAGATCCTGACGAAGTTGTATGTTGGCAGAGGCCTTTGATCTTATTTGTCCCACTCCAATTACAGATTTTCGTCCAGCGCAAATTCCTGAGACATTCGTTTCTCATATGGTATTAATTTCTCCAGCAGAGGTATCACAGGAATTGCGTAAATTATCTTGTTGCACGTCGGCTGGGCCGGACGACATTCATCCTTTTATTCTTCAAAAACCTGATGACCTGCTAGCGTTCCCATTATCAGAGATGTTTAACATGTCTTTATGTACATCATGCATCCCTGATCAGTGGAAGCGATCTCACATTACTCCTATATACAAAAAGGGAACAGAGAAGACCCGTCCAATTATCGTCCTGTAAGTCTGACAAGCGTTGTAAGTAAATGTCTTGAAAGGTTCGTGCATAAATGCATAACTTCTCATATGGATATATTTAAACTTCTGCACCCTTCTCAACATGAATTTCGCACTGGTCGATTATGCCTCAGTAATCGTGAAAATTGGACAGATGTAGTAGCGGATGGGTGTGGGGTCGATGTAATTTTTATCGATTTTAGCCGGGTGTTTTACCGGGAAAACACGATCCTCTGCTAGTAGTTTTGGCAAATACGGTATCGATCCCCATGTAGTTAGTTGGATTAGTTCGTCCTTTGAAGATAATATTGTGCCAAAACTAGAAGAATTTCAGCTCACATATGCAATCAAATTAAATAAAATTTATATATTTATTACACTTTAATGTTATATTTTACCCAGTTTGCTATCGAATACAAGGAGCTGAAACCCCTAATCATTGTAGTTTTTTCTGAAAACGTTTGAATGTAGATGATTATATAAACTTAAATTTTTATGTTATAAAAATTTAAGTTCAATATTTTAGCTTAATATTTAAGTTTTATAAACTCAGATTTTAAATATTAAAATGTAAAATATTTTGCAGGATTGTACTGAGACTCTTCGTTATATAACGAAGAGCCGCTCTTCGTTATTTGCCCAATTAAGATTTGTTATCTTCGTTATATCACTAATAGTAATGCTATTGAAAATCTCTTTGTGAGTAGTAAATTTGAGTCATCGTTATATCTGAGGTTTCATATTTTTCAACTAGTACTTTTGATGGTGAACTGATCGAAAATAGATGATAAAAAACTAAAATGAAAAAAATAAAGATAATGGAAAATGTATTAATGTTAAATATATATAATAATACAAAAATTATACATTTAATAGACTTATAATTTATTAATTTCTTTATTTATTTAACTCTTAGTTTATTCAACTCTTAGTTGAATAAACTCAGATAAAATTGATAAATGAATAAGAGACGAATAAACTCAGACTCTACGTCTGAGTTTATTCGTCTCTTATTCATTTATCAATTTTTAATTTCGTTATTAATCTTGTTTGATTTACCACTTAATTTATTCATTTCTTAGTTGATTGATCTTTTAATTTATTCATCTCTTAATTCATTCATCTCTTATTCAATTCATCATAAATATATACATATCTTAATACATTTAAATCTTAACTTATTCATCTCTTAATTCATTTAACTTTTAATTTATTTGGTTCCTAGTTTATTAGTCAATTCATAACAATTGACTTTTATTTTAAATTTAATTTTTTTTTTAATTTTAATAGTTTATTCATCTCTCTAATTTTGTCCATTTTTTACCCATTCATCTCTAAATTTATATTTTTATCTTTAAATTAACTCATCTTTTAATTTAATAATGTCTTAGTTTATTCATCTTTTAATTGTATCATCTGTTATAGGGGCCGAAGCCTGATAGAATGGCAGTTCCTCCTGACGACCTCTAATTCTTATTTTTATACATCGTCTGTTATTTATTTGTCAATTCATAACAATTGTTCTTCATGACGATCTATAATCCTTATTCTTATACATCGTATGTTATTTATCAGTCAATTCATAACAATTAACTTGTATTTAAATTTCAATTTTTTGTTTTAACTTAATATAAATTATATGAAATCTTATATAAAATAATTATAACATCATAGTTGATTATATATAGCTAAATATAGTATAATAATATATAACCAATTTAATCAACTATAATCAATATGCTGATTATCAACTAATTGTCAACGAAACATGATATCATAGCAGTTCCTCTTGATGACCTAGAAGCCTTATTCAAATCATGTATAAAATCGTATATTACTATTTATTATTTATCTATATTTTTAAGTCATGTTATATATCCTCTTGGATAATAAATCATATACATTCTATTAGAATGAGATACTTTATAAGTAAATTTCATAAGAGGAAATACGTTATTAGCAAGTATTTATCTCCGCTGCTATGTTGGGTCGAGGAATTAGGGGCCGAAACATGATAGCATAGAAGTTCCTCTTGTTATATCTTAATCCTTATTCTGATACATCGTCTATTATAGTCAATTCATGAAATTTATTTTTATTTTAAATTTCAATCTTTATTTTAACTTGATATAAATTATAAAATCATATAACAATTACTTCGGGAACCTTTAAAATTATATTTTTGATCGTATAACTTTCAGGTTTCGTGGTACTAAAACAAGAAATCGTGTGTTATTTAATAGTCAATTCATGAAAATTTATTTCTATTTTAAATTTCAATTTTTTATTTTAACTTGATATGAGTTATATTAAATTTATCTCATTTTCTCAACAATTAGTACCCAGCTAAGAAATATAGTGTCTATTCGTTGGAGTAACTATAATTTGTGAACAATATTTTCTTATTAGTCTTGATGTTTAAACGCCCTGTACAACAGAGGATCATATCGAACGTATCATTAAACATTCATATTTACATTAATTCATTTTGTCGTTTATTTCTTAATGTTTCATCTTCTAATTTATTCATCTATTATTTTTTTATTTCATTGTTTATTCATCTTTTAATTTGTTCTATTTTTTACTTATTTCTTAATTTTTCATATATGAGTTCATTTATCTCTTAATTTATTTCCCAGTTTATTCATCTTTTTTACATTTACCTCTAATGAATGTACAAAAGTGTACATCACTTTTTCATAAGCATTATATTAAAAATTCAATAGTGTAATGAGTGATCGATAAAATATTCTTTTATACCTTTACGTCTGCTGACCTTAGCAAATTTATATACTGAAAGCGATTTAAACATTGAGAAGCTAGCTTAACAGTTCTTTGGACGAGTACAGCGGGAGGACTCTTATTCACTACGTAAGGAATATCATCATCTGGTCCACATGTAATTACAGAAGCATATGAAAATGAACTTCGATTTATTTTAAATTGCTCTCTAATTGAGCTTACGTGATCATCTAGGAGACAATAACAGTGAGGCTAGGCAGTAGTGTTTCTTCGCTACGTCATGTTTTTGCCTGAGTGCCTCAAGGTACAGTTCTCGGTCCTTTACTGTTCAACATGTTCCTTCAGGATCTGTTATTACGACTTAAATGCAGTATCCTAGCGTTTGTGAATGACCTCAAGTTATGGCGGTGCATTCAATCGCATCACGACTGTTTTCTGCTCCAGGAAGATTTAGACAATATTGTTAGATGGAGTAATTAGACAGGACAGATGTTAAATATATCAAAGTGCTTCCATATGCACTCAGTGCATAAGAAATTTCCTTTAAGATATAAATTAGGTGCGGAGCCAATTACGCAGGTACAATGCACAAGAGATTTGGGAATACTTGTGCACAAGTCATTGAAGAGTCGCCCAAACACGGACAGAATCATCCAAACGACCAGGAAACTTAGCTATGTGGTCCGGATGTGTTTTTGTAACCCATCGGCTTCCTGTCTTAAAATAATATACAATTCACTTATTCATCCTATTATTGAATATTGTATCCCTGCGGTTTTTTAGTAGGTTGACGAGATCGTGCTGTTCCCTCAGGAGATTTTCTTATAAGGACCGCTTGCCCAATATAGAAGTTCCGTCAGTCCGTACTAGTATAGTATTTTTGATATTTTATGTTTTAAGGATATGTTATTCGAACGTGACTGATTCTTGACTGAATGTATTTAGTGAAGCCAGCTAACTACTAACTGAGATCACTCTGTTACTGTGAGGACCCTGCATCACGGCAAACTCGGAAGACTATATTCCCTTTCTCATCGAGCGGTGAGGCTTTGGAACAAATCTCCAGAGAATATTGTCAACATATCAAATAGAGTGCACTTCAAGAAAACGCTAATTACATGGCTTTGCACAGATTCTAATTTCAATATTCTGTATCCGGATTAATATATTGCTGACATAAAATTGGTTTTACCGTGAGCAGACAAAACAGCTGCATGGCTATAGTCTTGTGTGTTATAATAATTAAATTATTTATTAATTTATTTACTAAAAATTCATTCTGGATTTTAAATTTTAAAATAGATTCTATTGTTATATAAATATAAATTGTATTAAATCTTATATAATTATTTATTATTTATAATTATTTAACTGGATTACATAAACTCTGATACCTGTTTAACTTTTATTTTAAAAGTCAATTATATGAAATAATTGACTTTATATAAATTTTATATATTTATATAAAACGATTATATATATATTATAAAATCTTATATAATTTTAATTTATAAATGTTATAAAATACGTTGACGCAGTAGAAAATACAAAGAACTAACTGTATCTAATTATATGTCATTGAATATTTTTTAAATTTATAGGAACTCCGCAATATTTCCTTTGAATAAAAAATAAAAAATTACTTTTAATTTTTACTCAGTTAGCTGTCTGATTCATGATAAGCTGAATTCACATTGGTTATGATAATATAGCCTTTTGTTTTATCTTTTAATTGCATTAAAAGTATGTGGCATATTCAATATGTATTCGTATAAGCTTGTGAGTTTGCTAGTAACTCACGATTATGCAACATTGTTCATTATCCATTTTATTATAATCGTCACGAACTGTCTCGTCTGTTTTTATTATAAAATACTTGTACTACTGTTGATTATCGATATTTGGTGAGTTTAAACAACGCGATGACATTATCACATCTCGGATGATGTATTGATATTCGCATCTATTTTACATAATGTGAATTTGTTTGTAAATTTTTAAACATTCTATTATTAAGTGTTACTTTTAAACGCTGAAGCACAACTTAATGATTTTATCCTAACGGAAAATATGGAGGAAAATGCATTTTATCCATTAACTAAGTAAAAAAGTAAATTGATTTATTTTATGAAAACTATATTTTTTTTTTCACATTTATTCGTGAAAAATAATATGTGATAAATCTAGCAAATGTTCTGTAAATATTTAATTCTACAAATTCATAATCTGTTCATTTTCCTTAAATGTATTATGTTCATCCTTAACTTTTTATAAATTGGTTACGAACATACAAAAGGTTCCCGCAAATGGGCCCGTCAAACACATCAAAGTTGATTTTTAATAAAATTAACTTTGAATAAATAATAATTAATTTTTTTAAATAACTTTATTGAAAAAGAAAAGTTAATTTACAGAAATTAGGTTCCCGTAAACGGACCTATAAATGAGATTTATTGTCAGGAAAGATTGGATGTCTTCTACTTGATCGCGGCATTCGCAGACATAGTGAAGAAGACATAATTAGACTTCGAGCACAGCGCAAAACTCGCTGTGGTGGGTTGTCATAAGATTAATAGGTTTGGAACAGCTGGAACGTGGCGAGCGTAAGCATGCGGAAACTGATCGTGCGATTTCAAAAGTTTATCTTTACACATTGTGCTCTCATCAATGGTTTTGAAGTGCAATTTGATACATATATCCTCGTCAATGACCCTATTTAAAATTATACTTGTAGAATTTAATTATACATTTTATAATGGGTGAAGGCCTGAACGATTATACTAGAAAATAAACTTTTAATTAATAAATAAATATTTTCTTAATTGTTTTTGTTTGGCTACATATTTGACGATCCTATGCGGCGGCATACACCGCATGTGATCGTCAAAGAAATGAAATAAAAAACTAGAATTCTCATGACATTGAAATAAAAATATAAAATTAGCATCGTCACAAGTTTTTTCAACCTTGTAAAAGCAGTTTAGAAATGCATTTATTTTGGCGTTTCTTATCCATTAAAATGACTAATCGTTGCTATGATTAAACAGGTTATTTTATTCACTACGAATAGCTCATATATTTGTAGTAATATACAATGCATTTGCAGCAGGACATGGTTTTCCTTAGAGAAAATTTAACGCCCATTACATTTTAGATAGATATTTCAACTGTTAACACATTTTCAATTTTTGCACATTACATTGTGATATGACATTCAGCAATTAAGACCATTGGGCAATTACCAACATGCCTGCTGGTTGTGCTCGTTAAGATGCCTGATCCTTGCCAAAATTGGCCTTGTTCAACAACAAATGACAGAAATAACTCTCACTCAATCCCTGACGATTGGGAAAAAGCCACTGAAAATGGAGTAAGTATGTTGGTAAAAATGACATCACCGCAATGTTTTACTCGTGATAGTTAGATGTTTTACTTCGAAAAGAAACTGCCTACTACTTCATATTTTAAAAATGACGTAAATTTAGTTCA
The DNA here is from genome assembly GCA_012934845.2 of Pomphorhynchus laevis. NCBI lineage: Eukaryota > Metazoa > Acanthocephala > Palaeacanthocephala > Echinorhynchida > Pomphorhynchidae > Pomphorhynchus > Pomphorhynchus laevis. The sequence goes on along the minus strand of WNNJ02001597.1, from coordinate 12,207 downwards.
CTCTTAAAATTCCAAGAAAAAAAAACATTTTTTACATCAGCATCCATTTATACTAAATATAATACGTTTAATAGTGAAATTTAAGAATAGCTTGAATTTGAATGAGTAATGCGACGGTGTGATAACATTTAAATTTGAAGAAAGCTGGCAAAAACCATCGCAAAATTTATTTAATTGAATATTTCGATGCCTAGCTGGCATCATATCCAGCAATTGTAATTAGCTTGAACACTTATAAATTTTTTGTATTGAAGAAAATTTTCAAGTATTTAAGCTGAAGATGATGCCAGCTAGGCATCGAAATATTTAATTAAATAAATTTTGCGATGGTTTTGCCAGCTTTCTTCAAATTTAAGAATATCCATAATATGTAATAATATTGGCTTTATTAAAAATAATTTAATGTATGCATATTTGAAACTAGGTTACTATAAAAATAACATCAAGCAGAAAATAGTAAAATCTATTAAATATTCGAACGTGTGCTGATGACCTCCAATCTTTATTCTAATACGCAGTTTGCTATCAATTGGTACTCGCAAATTTTATTAATACAATTATACAATAAAATGATTATTATATTGAATTCTAATTATAAATTTATCGTTATATCAATATCACTAAACATTAGCACATAAACACTATTGCCATAATATGCAATGATATTAACTTTTTTCACAATCATTTAAATAATTTAATGTATGCATATTTGAAACTAGGTTACTATAAAAATAAATTAAACAGAAAATAGTAAATATATAAATCAAGAAAATATTATAAAAAATAAATTTTAACTAATTAAGAAATTTTTATGGATAAATTTTTTATTCAGATATCCTTGTTCCTATTAAAAAAAGAAAATATATATTTAGATATTAAAATTAAATAAATTTCAATTAAAACTACTAATAATTAATATCGTAAAGATGATATTTATATTTTCAAATATTTTTGCAATGGCATTCATGCGTACCAAAAAAATTTACATATAATATATTAGATCATAAAATTTCAAGAAAATGCTCTGTATTTGAATACAATACTATAGATAATCAAATTTCATCAGAGAAAATACGCTATTAGCATGTATTTTGCCCAGAGGTCTAAACGTGATAACATCACAGTTCCTGCTGATGACTTCAATTCCTTATTTAAATACATTGTATATTATTTAGTCTTTCTTCATGTTTATCCATATTCGGGGTCGTACGTTATAATGAGTCTCTTCCACTGTACTCGATCGGCAACTGTTTTCACTTTTCGCTCGTTCATTGACTTATTCACATTAGCCAATCGGGATCTCTGCACGTCACTTCCGGGTAACTCCCTACTTTTATTTAGATTCATAATGTTAAGGGGTTTGATGTGTTATTTTTACAGTCGGATGCTCTTCCTAACCCCAACCCTCTTCCTTTTTCAGCCAGGCTTGGGACTGACCTTGTCTGAGTTGTATTATTTAGTAGTTAATTCATAAAAATTGATTTTTATTTAAAATTTTGAAGTATCTTAATATAAATATAAATTGTATAAATCTTATATAATTATTTATTATTTATAATTATTTATCTTTATTATTAATATTTATATAGTATAAAATAATTAGGCTCTTTTAGCTGATTTGGTGAGTTTAATTTACGAAACACCAATCAAAATATTTAATCGATATTAAAAAAAATAATTTAATTCTGAATTCCAATTAATGTGATCAGTAGGCTGATTTAATGAAATTTTAAGCTTGCGACGTTTAATAGTTTCTTCACTGACAATAAATAAATTTTTAAAGATTTATTTATAATTTTATTAATTTAAATTTTTATTATTTTATAATTTTTATTATATTTTAATAAATTTTATCTTCACAGTAAAATATTACTGCAATTGTCAAATTAAAGAAGTTTCTTTAAGTTACTTAGAAGCCTTTCTAAGAATAATAGCAGTTTTGCAAAATACAAAGGCTTTATTTATGAATTATATAATTTGAAATTGTTTTCAAATACGATTTATAAATTGCGTTTGCCTTCAAACTTATTTTCAGTTCTGCAATATAAAATAAATAAAGATTTTCTTAAATATCTGTAATAACGTTGCTATTTCATTTAAAATGAAAATATTGTGAGAATTTTATTTGTTTGTTATCCCAACTATTTTAATTTTGCTGTTGTGATTTTAATCAAATATATGATCAACCCTTTAATTATGAGCATATTGCACATTGTAAATATGAAGCAATAAATATTACGTAATGAATTTGAAAAACATCGGTTTTAATTTTGTTATATTACAGATTTTTGCTATGATTACGATCCTTTTGCATAACAAATTGTCTTAAAGTAAAAAATAAATTCTTCTCGACTAGGTAAAATGCCTTTTAATGTTGATTAAAAGAGATAAGTTATTTTTAATGACATTTGTGGACAAATAAAAATTGAATGTTTGACAATAATTGGTTTAAAAATTACTAAAACATGTTTGTTCTGAACCCTTTATTATTGAAGTATTTATTATTTAATTTTTTATTTGTGCTAGAAGTACTTGGAAAATATAAAATTAAAATTCATTTTGATGCCAATTTGTTGACTAATTAAAGTGGATTAAATTAAAGTAGATCAAAGTAAATATAGTGTTTTTTTAAACACTCGATTTAAATAATTTTGTGTGTGCATATTTTAATACGAATACACTATTTTTATACTTATTTAATATTATTAATAATATTAAATATTATACATTAAATAATAACATTTTAAGAATTGCCATAATATGTAATGAAATTTTATTAAATTATTAATAATAAAATTAAAAGATAATAATTATTTATTATAAAGTTAATTAAGTATAATTTATTATATAATTTGAAATGGATATCCATTTTAAAACATAATATCGAATAAGCATGAATGCTTAGTTTGACAAAATATCCGCTATGTATAGGGTTTATTCAAACCCCCTTCAAAAAGGGGGTTTATTCAAATTTTTATACACAACTTTGTTTATCATCAGGAATTGTATTAGTAGCTGTTTAACTTTGTGCATTTTTATATCATCTTTATGCATTTTTATATCATCTTTATGCATTTTTATATCATCTTTATGCATTTTTATATCATCTTTCACCCCCACTCTTCGGGGGGAGGGGTGAAAGACCCCGGGTGGTTCAGTCGCAAGGCGGCGTGTTGGACTGGTTGGGGGCTCAGATCCCGCTGGACCTGAGGCCATGAAGATTTGAAGATACGGAGAAGACTCCATTTGCGACTGGTTCAACTAACTTTTTCATTACCCTTTGAATTGAATCAGTAGCTGTTTAACTTTGTGTATTTTTATACTATTTCAGAAAAAACGGCTACATATCGGTTAGTTCAAAGAACAACATAAAAAAATTATTTTGTCTTATTTTGATTTAAATTTATTTGTTGTTGATTTTATTGTCTCTAAAATTTTAATTGTATTGCTTAATTGTTCAATTTGTATTATATGTTTTCTATTAATTGTAATGAATTTCTAATTACTAATTGTTTTTTGTTATTTTTTATATATTATAATATTTTTGATTCATTCTAATACATACTTTTTTCTGCTCAGTGTATATTTTGCTTTTATTTTTGTTCTTTGAACTAAACAATGTGTATCTCTTTCATGAAATGGTTTAAAAATGCACAAAGGTAAACATCTACTGATAATAATAGATTTAAAAAAATTACAAAAATCAGAAAAACCAAATATGCTCAACATTCTTTCTTCCTTTCAGTTTATCTCTTCTTCAACATCATGGCTTCTTCAACATCAGGTCTAGTGGGATCTGAGCCCTCCAGCCAATCAAACACGCCCCCATTGGACAGAACCACCCGGGGTCTTTCATCCACCCGGAAGAGTCCAATCGAGGCGGACTATGCTGGGTAAACGCGATATGAGCAACTTAAGAAACCTTAGCCTTTGCTCTGTGGACTTCCTTTAGAAAAAAAGACTAATCCCGAAATAGCCCAAGTGCCCCAGAGGCGCACCTGAGTTTTCTCTTTCAATAACAGATGCTGGGTCCGTTTTAGGGTCCACCTAGCTCTCTTCAAGATACGTTTAAGTATATCCAGGTCGGCTTTCGCCGGCCAGTTCACCGTAACGGTGAACCCCAGGTATTTTACTCGACTTGTGACGGTAGGGAGTTGTTGATTAGTCAAAATGGAGGAGATTGCTAATCTCTTAAGTTTTTGTTTTGTTGCAGAGGCGTCATTAAAGACAACCACCTGCGATTTGGCGGAGTTTAAGATAAGATTGGACAGGGTTAACTGAAAAGCCGTTAAATAGAGACGGCTGATGTCTGAGATTACGTCTTTGCACCTGCGTCCAGAGAATAGGACTGTGGTATCATCAGCGTATGCCACTGGACGTTGATCGCGTTTAAATATTTTAAAAAAGTTCGACGGAAGCAGCAAAAATAAGATAGGAGAAAGAGGGGATCCTTGGGACACACCCGTAATAGGGTAGAACTGACGCGCATCAGGGTCGTCTTCATAAAAGAAACGCTCTGTGTACAGCAGTTTTTCCACCCTGTTAACAATTCTCGAAGGCAACCTTAGGGAGCTGGGAGAAGAGATATTAAAGGGAATGGATATGCGGTCAAATGCAGCTGAAACATGAAGGAAAACACAACAGCAAGTTGATGACTTTTCTCCCGACAGAACTGATGCACTTCACCCACTGCTCAATGGACCTAGCGACCCTTGACAAACCCATGGAAACCTGGTTGGATTAAATTTCGCTTACTTAGATGGTATCGGATTTTACGCGCAAGCACTTTCTCGTAAATGGATATGAGGGAATTCTAAATCGAAGTGGGCCGCAGGTCTTTAAGACACGAGACCGAGTTATTCTCGGGTATAAAACCTCGTCTACTAATGTTGATGCCGGTCACATCGGAAGGGATGGCTAAAAGCATTATGACGGCTACTTGATGCTAAAATAATGCTAAAAGCATTATGACGGCCCTATGAGTGAAGGATATCTGTGACAGATAGGTCTCTACTCCTGAAGTCTCCCCAAGGCTGGATTGGCTGGGGTGATTGAGTGGCTTCATAATTATGTAGGGATAGTGACTCCTCCAAAACTTTATCAAGACCTATTTTACCAAGCCAACCCAAGGCTCTATCCTTCCAACAGACAAATTTATCATTCATGAATATCTTCCATAAGGAAGACTGAGCTGGATTAACGGAAGCAATGCTTGCCCTATCCTTACCCAGTTGGAACCTAAATCTAGTGTTTCAATATTCTTTCGATAGAGATTGCCTGACAGGAGCAGGGAGATTGGGAAGACGGAGCATGCATGCAAAGGTCTTGAGTTTTGTCGGAGTGGGACTGTAGATACGACCTCTGTAGATAGTCGAAAGTATCACGGTAGCTTGCGAAGTGAGGTAGGAATTAAATTTGGTTAGACTCTCATTCTCAATTCGGGGGAAGCGTTGAATAGCTGCCTGAAATAAAGCCACTCTGGTAAGATTAAAGTGGAATCTCTTTCGAAGCAGCGTATCCTCTTCTATCTGCCAACAAATCAAGTCATGAGATGTGGACAGATGTTGTCGCGACTGCTCCGTACAGATGGGTTTCAACAACCACCTCTTGTGTAGTAGCAGTAAGTCGAGAAGTGAATTCGTTGATGTGTATTGGAAGGTGGAGTATGGTAGTTTATGAATAAGATAACCGTTCCTGGCTCTGCAGAGTGCTGCATTAATCCAACGACCAGTTCTGTCGTTGAAATCACCAATAGCACTATCCAATGTTGGTACTGGCCCACGGGCAATATCTTCATCTCCCGATGAGGCTATGCCTTTCACCTTCTATAATCTCCCCACCTTGATTAGGGGTACGATATAAGCTGATGCTCCCGCTACTTAGATTCGGCCATGGCAATAAGTCTGACAATTTCAGATGCTTTATACAGGAGAGAAAATTTCTGAATGATTAAATTCTCAATCTGTTTTAGTATTGATTGTTTTTGCAAGTCAAAGAGCCGGATGATGTCCTTGACGGATATCCTTGAGGAACTTACAGAAAAACTAGCAGTCTCTTTTTTCACTTGGGAAGAAGATCAGAATCTATCTCTGTATTTTTTGAAATCATCACATTTACGGGACCAAGCGGGATGGTCCCGTCCACAGTTCGAAAGCTACTGATGCAATATCTGATGATGAGCATAGTTGTGTTTGAAAATTTGGATAAACTCCCTTTTTGATTTTGCTACAATATAAATTTTGATTGTTTAGTTGTTTTTCATTCAATGTTTGTGGCAATGAGCATTTTTGATAATAAATTTCAATTGTTTATAACTCGATTTATGAACATGTGTGCGGTACACAGACTAAGCATTTCTTCTAAGAATAAATCATAACTTTATAAATTCCTACAAGCGTCCAGTCTTATAAAAATATAATATTGCACAATTAAATTTTAGATACAGTGAAAAAAATAATAGTGAATTATTAAAGTAAAAAACACAATGCAGTGAAAATACCCTGTGCCGATTTTATAAGGCGGCATAAAGCCGCTTAAATTACAAACACACCACACAAACATAAAATTCTAAGTACAATTTACAAAATCTTGAAAGCGGAAAATCGCTCAACTAAAAGCAAAAGTATTGGTAGGTTAGAATTGTTACTTGAACATGTAGTAGGAAGTACACGAGGAGGATCGATAACTTTCAAGAAATAGCATTATGAACGTTATGTTGATGTACCGTGATGTAAAAAATCCAGGATGCTGTTTTCCTTGTTGATAATAAGTTTAGTCAGTAGATTTCGTCAGATTACGTAATTTGTTCTCCGAATTCATGATTTTCGTTTAAAAAAGACCGATATATTTTTCTGAATTAACTTGACTGACTAATTGGATGATGCATTCAATTTATATAGGAATAAGATTTTAATTACGTAAATCCTTCAAATTCTTTTGCAAAGATAATTATCTTATAAAGAATTCATTCATTTGCTTTTTTAATTTTTGCGTTTGTATTTTAATTTGATTTTACAAGTAAGATCGTTTATTATCCATCGTTTTATTTTTTGTTCAATATTCGTCAATTTGCCACGTAGTACGTTGATTTATTCTAGGAACTCGATAGTCAGGTAAATATGCTGGGCAGCAAAGATACAATTAATTCAAATCTCAATTTATCGTCACGGCCGATAATTCTAAACCAGAACAGGTAAGTCGTATTTTATAACTTTATGTTTTTCTAGTCCAGTATTTTATTTTGCATTCTTATGTTTGTACGTTGTATATAGTCATGTGTTATTAGTGGTTGCTAATTACTTCATGTGCTAGTCATATTGTGCATTGACATTTTGTATATTTTCAGCATTTCTAAATTAAAAACAAATCATTGAAAATTGTGATTTTATATTTATTGAAATTTTCGAACACTTGCTATGTAATTATCTTCAGCAAACTAAACTTGATATTTAAGCTTACTCGAAATGACACATGAAAATAATATTTAATTTTTAAATAATGTTAAAGATACTTGTTGATTAAATTCAATTTTTGGTAGTATCGGAATTCAAATTCATATGGATTATGATGTATTCGATAATTTTTTTTAAGAAGAAGATTTATTATACACACAATATAAAGTTACCCGCAAATGGGTCCGAAATATTAAATTTAAATTAATTTTTTAGGTGATGTATGTTTTCGTCACATTAGACGATTGATGCGGATCTGTCACATTTCGTTATACTCCGGGTACACAGTTTGTCCAATACCGGCGCGACCAGGATGATCTCTTGTTGAGCGTGCCGCCCTGATGCACATCGATGCAAACTTTGCCATAACTACGCTTATTTGCGAGCGTAATGTTTTTATTATATCGCTGTACATGTGTAATCCCTTGCCTGCCTTTAGCGACGCAATTCTTTTGATTGTAATGTTCGCCGCCGGTCCTATTGCTCTGTTTCCGGAAATGACAAACGGGATGAATGAAGCTGTTTCATACCAACTCACCCTCTCCTCGTACTTAGCCCGCTTTCGTGTCTCGTGATATTGGAATAGTGTGGAGTTGTTGTCAGAAGCATTTGACGGGGCCAGATGATTAAAAGAGCAAAAGTCCAACATGGACCGCTCCGTCCAACTTCCAAACAATCCACGACATTTAACGTCCAGCCTGGCATCTCGATCTAGTGTTGTTGATGCTCTCTCGAAAACCACATTTTCATCGAGTGGCTGAAGTACTGGCTCGATTGCTACCGCAGAGCACACATTTGTCAATTCTTTTGCAACGAGGTCCGTCAGAATGTTATGTCTGATAGTTGGCAACCCTCTTGTATGACAGGTTAGAGTGTGAATTATGCTGAAATCATCTCTGCATTGACATTTGTGTGGGGCAAAAGGAGGATTCCAGCCGTAGCGTGCTGCCAAGGCATCGCGAAATTCAACCGGGCTTAGGTTCAGATTATCCTTGCGTAGTGGTTTGCAAGATCGCCACGCGTAAGGCCCCTTAACTTTCGCAAGACACAGACGTACTCCGATGTAATCACTGTTGTTCAGTATTTTCTGTCTTATTTAGGCATTAAATGGTGTCTTCTCATTTTTAATACGAGTTATTATATCATTTTGACGTGATCGGAGTTCATTCCCTATAAAGCCATCTAGTAATTGTTCGCTTAGTCTCCTAGAACGGTCCCAATCCAATTCAGGATTAGAGGAAGAATCATTTATACCAAGTCCTCCTTCATTCACAGGTAATAAAGAAACTGACTGCCTAACTTCATTTAGTTCGATCCCAATAATGGCAGGTATAAAATTCTGTTTAATATAAAGTGTCAGTTCATCGTAAGCGCCATAAGAGGTAAGACATGAAAGTCTGATAAATCCCCATTTGAATTGCAACGATTGTGTAAAAGCGGCATAAGCAATTTGGGGTTCCTCCTTTGCAATCTCGATTAGTCTGCTTACAAGCATCTTCCATTCTTTGACCTTCGACTTGACAAATTTATCAGTGTAGGCTATATCTCCAATAGCAGATCCAAGTACACGCATTCCTGAGGTCATAATTTTTATTCCGACGTTTTGGAATATAGACCTTGCCTCAGATATATTACTGCTTTGAGTAAGAAGTTGGCATTTTTCTTTGTTTAAGAAAAAACCATATTGAGGCCCGATTTGACATTTTTCTTTCCAGACCGCTAGCGAATCATCAGGTGTTTCAACACAAATTCCGTCATCAGCATACCATCTGTGTATCACTCCTGGACAGATGTGTTTGAGGCGTTTTATAAGTGGTAGAGTGGCTGCTGCGAAAGCCAACATTGCCAAGGGGTCACCTTGGGTAAAACCCTCTTTAGAAAGTATTACTTCGTCCTCAACTGACAGTGTAGAGTTAGTTCCGTATATATTACGTAATATAATTGTTAGTGCTGGAACCGTGAATCTTATATTTTCTAGCGCGAGCTGACGGTTTACACAGTTAAATGCATTACTGGCGTCTAGTTGAAGAGCACAATAGCCAGGGTTGTCCTGCAAACGTTTTCCGACAGAATGAATGACAGCTTCTAACCCACATCTCTGTCCTGCACAGAGCTGTTGGCATCCAGCAACTGCTTGAAGGTGATCACCAATGCGTCGAGCTATAACTTTACAAATTACTCTCCTAGAGATCTCCCCGACCTCTATAGGACGGAAACCGGGACTCTCGTCAAATGGCAATAACCTGCTGGCCGTAAATGCTTCGAGAAATTTTGATGGAATAGGAGTGGATGCCAGACATATAGTAAGGTCCGCTAAACTGGAATCTAACATTTGGGATTCCCGTCCAAAAGATTTGAGCATTGAACGAAGCTTTGGGCATCAACCCCGATGGACCAGCTGCTCCTTGTGATCTATTAGCGACTCTGATTATTTCGGCCGCATTTATATCTTCGAATTGTACTGGATGATTATCAATTATGCCGGGCATAGGACTGTTTAGCTTAGCGCTGGCGGATATTTCCACTGGCGTTGGATCGAGTTGTTCTAACCTCATCCTTACCGATATATTTTCTACGTCTTCGTCTAAGGATAATATTTTCGATGATCGCATAAGGCAGTGTAAATTCTTCATCGCAGCATTCGTTTTTCCTGCTGAGAATAGCTGTATGAATCTTCTGGACCATAGTTTGGTTTTAGAGAGTCGACTGTATCGAGTGTTCGATAGATTTTTTGAAGTACTCGAGCTTCAGCTAAGATAAATGTTAGATTTTTATTTCGCCATAGGGTTATTCTCCTTTCTAGAGTTTTACGTCTAACTGCAATACCGGCGGATGGGATTGACAGAGGACCGTTGCCATTTTGAGGCATATATGCATTGATCCAAGGTCGTTAGCTGCGCAACTGTACAAACTAGCAAGCATTTCAACAAAGACATGGCTCGCGCGACATCTTGGCAACTCAAGGTGGTGAGGCTTCCACTGGATTACTTCATTATAGATTTCGTCCAAAGAAATACCCTATTCTATCGCAGTTTGTGATGAAGTATGTGTGGTCGGGGCAGGGGAAGCATCTATTCGATTGTTCATTTGGGATGGCAGTGTCCTTGGATGTTGGTTCGCAAGTGAGAAAGTGCTGAGAGATTCAGCCATGTTCTCGTTGGCATGAGGATGGATTCTGTTCGTGCAATTTGGGGCTAAGCAGTCAATACACTGTTTCTTCTCTCTTGCACATACGCATCCTTTGCATTTAGCTGCCGAAGCAGAACAAGCGCAGCACCTAGGCAAATTCCTGGGCTTTCCTTTGGGCATTGTGTATTTGAAGCCGATTGTAAGCTGGAAGCTGCACTGCGCACCCCGGGATGTACCCTGGGCGTACGACTTCGTTGTTAGAAAATAGTATCAATGAGCGTATCAATATTGTTAGAATAGAGTATCAATGAGCGTATTAATGAAGCCAATTGTAAGCTGCACTGCGCACCCCGGGATGTACCCTGGGCGTACGACTTCGTTGTTAGAAGAGAGTATCAAGTCAGAGAGAGTCGCAGTCAGCGAATTCGTTTATTCGTTTATTAATTCGTTTATGAATTCGAATTCGTTTATTAATTGTTATAGGAATTCGATAATAATAATGTATTCGATTTTTTTTATAATGTATTCTATAATAAAGATTTTCTTAATAAAAGATAACATGTTACACATAACAGGGATAAATAAGTAAATAAGTTATAAAAAAGTTAAGTCAACAACGAGACTGCATATTCTTCATATTCTTCATAATCACTTCTTCTCATTATGTAGGCCTCAAATCCATGGGGATCTGAGCCCCCACCAATCCAACACGTTTATAATGTTTATTAGCATTAGCGTTCAATTACGTTTTAACACTTCCATAATTTAACGATGAATTTAAACGTAATGCTTGCAAACGAGTCGTTTATTCAAAACGACATTATTTATTAATTTTTGTAATTACTTTAAGTTAATTGGAAGTTATTCCATTATTTACTGCATATGCTTTTGGTCAAAATATTTAATGTTTCAAGTTAAATTTAGTCACACTTGAAAAAATTATAGGTTTTTACTGAATTTAGAATAGTAAATCAAACTGACAAGCAAGCTTTTCGACCAAAGAAAATATTGCAACGTCCAAAGGTTGAAGAAACGAAAGAAACCTCTGTAATGTAATAACTCTTTTCATCACTGACAATTGTTTAATTTCTGCATATTTGACTAATTTATTATGTTTTTATATCATTTGTGGTAAACATTACAGGTTTGTTTTTAATCTCTAGTTATTATGCATTACTGATATTTAATTTAAGTCATCCTAATTTTGCAATTTTTAATAACTTGTACTTCAAAATTTAACTTATCGATTGAAAAATTTAACTTACTGATTGAAAAATTTAACTTATTAAATGACTTAATAATTATCTATTAATAATTAATCTAATATATTAATATATAATCTTATTAAATGACTTAATAATTATATGTTAGATTATAAATTTAATCTAATATATTAATATATAATTAAAATGTAATATTAATTATAATAACTTCATAATTATTGTTAATAACAGAATTATTATTTGATTACAAATAATAAGGAAATGATATTGAAATTACATTATATTATAATGACTTTATAATTATAATATAACGTTTTTATAATATGATACTACAATTATGTATAATATTATTATTTAATATTTAAATTAATATATATTATGATTATATTATATTATAATATAAT